>VWPU01016187.1:456-11072 GCA_013398955.1 Callaeas wilsoni
CCCAAGCACCCCTGGAATCCCAGCCTAACCCCCCAACACCCTCTGTGCTATGGAAGAGCTCCTGCATTTTTTCCAACCTGTTATTTATAAACATCTCACGTCGCTCAGGTTGTAGTGACTTATTAAAAGTGTAGTTTCTGATAATTAAGAATTCCATCCTAAAAGAATTTAATCACCCAGAGTTTGTTTCATACAACTTCATATGAGTTAAAATAAAAATGCTCTGCCTTTGCTTTAAGGATAATAATCATTCCTCGTGCTTTAAAGGGATTCTAAACTGGAGCTCAGTGAATTTCCATACTACTGAACATTTTTACACTAGAAAAGAACTGAAATTAATCTAGATTTAAATTTTGTTTTTAAGAAATTTCCTTTAAATGGAAATATCAAAAATTTGAATTTGAATCCAGCAGATTTAAAATTTTCACTTCATTTTTCTAACATCTTTGAAGGAACAGTTTAAGTATTTAGCTGGGACAGTCAATGGTTTACCTTCCTCTTATTTAAAGACCCCAGTCACATTTTTAAAGAAAATAACACAGATGCTATAAAGTGGAGGAGAGACCAGAGAAAATTACAGAGGGCTAAGAAATAAATAGAGTATTAATCTGTACTATCTCAAAGTCTGCTGAATGGCTTTTTCAGCAGCAGCCTTCTAGATCATTTTTTAAAACACTTAATTTTTCTTTTTAAATATTTTTTAACTTTATTTTTAACTTTTAAGAACTTTAACCTGTAAATTGGTCAATGATTTTTCTTGGCTCATATAACCAAAAGCAAGTCTTAGGTTGCAAACTCTTCTTGAAAGAAAAGCCAGAACTCTTGAATAGTCAGAAGGGATTGGAAATCCACACAGTTCAAGGAATCTTTATTTCCAATGTTTTCAGGCTGTGGTAGAGTCCCCATCCCTGGAGGGATTCAAGAGCTGTGTGGATGTGGCACTTGGGGACATGGGGCAGTGGTGGCCTCGGCAGTGCTGGACTCCATGACCTTGGATGGTTTTTCCAGCTTAAACAATTCTGTGATTTTACAAGATTAAATAAAATCTTTCCGCTACTGCTCATCATCTACTCCATTATAACGGCAGAATATTTGAGAAGACCTCAAAATCCGTTTGGTTGTTCAAAGCTGAAGGGAAATCAGGGATAACTCAGCGACTGCCACACGAACAGCCATAACCCAGGACACACATTGAGCTGACTACCATTCCACCATGGAATTTTGTGAGATTATTTTTGTAACACAGTGTCCTAGTTACTGTTGAGAAGAGGAGGAAACTTCCAGTTTAGACAGAATTGGCAGTCGACCTCTATAATTAGTCCTTTATCTTTCCCATGTCTCCTAAATGACACGAGGCAAACTCCACACCTGAATTTTGCTTGGCAGGGTGCAGAGTTAATTCTGCGTTATTAAGAAATGGATGATTTGGTAGTGCCCTCGCAGGTGCAGAGGCGATGTTTTACTCAGTACAGCTCCAAATAATGTCTCCATCTTTGACCAGATGTTTAAAAACCCCACAAACAACCCCACTGACCAGGGGTGTAGTGTCACTTTTCCTGCCCGTGCCCAAAACGTGCCTGTTCCCTGTAAAGGAAGTTCTGTGCTTCTGTGTCCAACAATAAAATAAAGGTAATTTGGGATGAGCAAACCTCTGTAAATCCTTGTAATCCAAGCATAAACCACTTGTGAAACTCAGAGATTATTTTAGCAGAGTTTTGGAGAAAATGAGCTGCTCCAAGTGTCAGATTTTAACACTGACAAGTCACCCAAGTCCCGTCTTTTCCTTCCATTGTTTTGTCGCATAAATGCTGACTGAAACTACCTAATACAGAAAGTATCTGCTGTGAGAGGATAGGAAAATATTTTAGAGGGTGTGGAAACGTGTTTTGCTTAGAGACAGTTTGGATCACAGAAGACACAACCTGATGTTTTTAAGAGAAAATTGGTTAAAGGCAGGCAGGTGATAGAGACAAAATTAGTCCAGGGTCACACCCTGGGTTCTCTCCAAGGTGTGCCTTGGGAGTCAGGACATAAAAATATGACCATTAATCCTCTTGTAGAATATCTGGCTGTTTAACAAGGAGCCACAGTTTAAACTGCAATTCCACAAGCCCTTTAAAAACCACATCTTGCAACAGAAAAGCAGCTCCTGGTTTTCTTCACACACTTGTTGCGGTCTCAGCCCCAGGAAGGTGCAGACCTTCCAGCCAGCAAAAATATTGGAGAGGCTGGGGAGGAGGTGAGTTCAGAAAGGAGTTTAAAGCTGATGGTTTGCTTTGGCTTCTTGACTGGGCTGGTTTTAACCCAAATCAGTTCCCCAATCAATTAAATGTGCAGCTGCAGGAACATTTGTGCAGGGCAGGGCAGCATCTCTGGCTTATGCTGGCTTAAAGTGTTTGTGGAAGTGCAGCAGGAGTGTAACTGAAGAGCTGCTATGGTCTAACACTGCCAATAATCCACAAATGCCATTCCACAACACAGGAATAGTTAAAGCATATAAATGGCCTGGCCATGTGCTTGGCAGTGGGGCCTAACAGAGGAGAGCTTAGAAATTGCTGTAACAGCTTGAAAAATATCTGAGTTTTGAGGTAACTGCTTGTTCCAAGAGCAAGGACAAAACCCTGGTTCCCAGGGCAGTTGCATCACAGGGTGATGGATGTGAGAAATGTGCTGGCAGAGCTGCACAGTGCAGCTCCTGGGAGGGAGCTGGGACACGCCTGGGGCACTGTCCCCACCTCCCGCAGCCCGAGGCTGCCACTCGCCTTCTCTTCATCGGCCACTTGGAAACCTTTCTGCATAAAAGCTCCGGTAACGCTCCGAATGTAGCAGAGAATCCAACTGAAGGGACACCGGAAGCACCAGGAGAATCCATTTGGAAATGACACTCCCATTTTTCCATTACTGCTTCATTGTAAGATCAACATGAGCCATGGACACCCTGACTGCTGCTTTTGTGTAATTTCACAAAAAAGTTGGACTGGACATGTGCAGATCCATATTTGTTGTCTTAACCTGGAAGCCCAAGCTCAGTGCCTCAGCATATCCTACATTTTCTAGTCTGTCTGAACACTTTGTCTTCATTTCTATATTGATATAGAAATTCTATCCTAAGTATTATCCCAAGTATTTGAAGCTATTTATGATGGAAAAGATTGTAATTACATTCCAGTTAAATGAAAAAAAAACCAAACCTTCATCAAAAAAGCACATCTTTATCTGGTACAAATCTGCAGCAGAATTTAAACAAACCAATAATGTAGAAGAAAAATCACCTGTTAGCACATGACAGACACATGCTATGTATTGTGCTCATCCCACTAAGTTTTTCTCAGGTAATAGCTTTTATAGATAACGGCATGCTATGATTTTAAAATAATAGCTTTTATGAAGGTAATTTCAGTATTTTGACACTTGTTTGTTAAATATTTGGCAATAAATCTTCGCTACAGACAGGATTCTTCCAGGTAAAACGGACGGAACATCCAGCCACATCTCAGTCCTCCCCTCCAGCAGCACAAAACACACATGGCTCAGGGAATTGCCTCATATTTTAATGATAATAAAACTTGGAAACCAATATAGATTGGGACTATTGGTTGTAACAGGTCATTAAAATAAAAGCATTAATTCAAAAACGAAAAGCCTGCCTGTTTTCTTTCACTTGCCTCAGCCTGAGGACTCTCATGGCAATGTCCATTAAACTTGGCAAGGGGTGTTGTCTGATCTTTCCCAAATCTAAAAACTCAGCAGGACCTGAGCAGTCAGACTTGGAGCATCCTTAACAACAAAAAAAAAGTCAAACTAAATAGTGCCATGCACAATTCCAGGAGAAGAAAACCTGATCTTTCAACCCAAATTGCAGCCAAGCAACTGTTCCAGAGGAATAAGCCTTCAAACCCATGGGAATGTCTCTCCTGGGAGCTGTTTAAGCTGCTTTAATGCTCTTAATCCACCTTGATATTGAACTGCCAGACACTCTGGCACCCACCTTCCACTTCCAAATAGCTGCTCGAGAGCTGGGGCATTTCCTTTCCCTCAGTGTGGATCCTGACAGGCCTAGGACACAAATTAACCAAGTTTTTCACAACTTGCTTGTGGCCTTCCACCTCACTGGAAGTGAAAACCTCTCGTGAAATTTGAGAAAAAACAAACCATGTTTTGGGGCAGGTAGGTAAAAAAATCCAGCGTCCATGTGTGTCCTTCAGCTTCCCTAGCTCTCCATATGAAACAAAAATACTTTTCCCCTTGCAGTTTCATGAAAGTTAATTAGCTGATATTCCTAAAACTGGGTGCATGCACTATGTATCACTACAAAATTAGAAATACATTTTCATTGCCTAAAGAATTTCAAGGCAAAAAAAAAAATGAGCCTTTATATCAGAAAGGTTAATGCTGTGTACAAAACTTTCAAAGTAAATGAAAAAAAGGGCTGAATTTTGGACATTTTAAAACAGCCTGAACTGAAAAAACTTCTCACTCTAGGGAGTAAACCGAATTTTGCCATCTCAGATATTAACATTATCTATTCAATGTCTGAATTGGAATTATTATAAAATAATTTGCAGTGAATTAACTCCAAAACTGTTCAGCAGCAGAAGCTGGAGAAGGATTTAGCTCCCCAGTGGCCTGGACAAGGAGTAGGAGCACCAGGCTGGGATGTTCTGCTGGTTGCACGAGAAAGATTCTGGGTTTGGATTTACAGGACCTGAAATCCCTGGAATGGCTCAGCCCATCCTTCTTGTCAGAGCACAGTCACCAGAGAGAAAGCTTCCAGCTGGATTCTTCTCAGGAAAAATAAGTGGGCAGCAATTAGGGGCTCCCTGAGAGACTTCCGAGCCTAGAAACTTGCACTGTCCTTCTTAAAATCTGAAACAGGTCAAATTTGGGAATCTTCCATACTTTTTCCAATGAAACCTGTAATGTGCCAGATTTTCAGGAATTACAGCACTTGGGAAGAGGTATTATTTCTGTCACAGTGAACAGGAACAAAGAGGTGCTTGAGCTGCTGTTGGCAGGATTATTTTAATGCTGCTTAAATTCTGTGCAGAAATTATGAAATCCCTAAATCACTGATTATGGGCTGCAACCAAAACACATTGACTTGGACCAATTCACACCCATTGTCCCGGAGTCACACCTGTGATTTCATCAGGATTCCTGCTGCATTCCCACATAACTGCCTCTAACAAAGGGCTCAGATAACAGCAGGAACAGCCGGAGCTGCGTTTCTCTTAAGGAAATGGACCTCAAATCATATTCCAATCATTTTCCTTTGCAGAAAGGCTTTTTTAGCCTAAAACTGCTGCCTCTGGAAGCAGGACAACTGCTCGTGCCATGTCGTGTGTTTTTTGAGGGTTAATTCTACTCTCTCCAGTTATCAGCCACAATAAACCATAAAATCATTAGCAGTTTGTCCCTTACCATGGATCTTCACCTTCCTTTTGTAAAATTCCAAACGGCAAATTTTCAAATGCAGTACCCATGGATGATTTGATAAATGCTTGACTCCCTGTTCCCATCCCTCTCTGAAGCCAATTAGTCACATTCTGGAGCCTCAACTTCTTGGCATTTAGTAACTAATATTTGAGTCCCAGTATCTTCCAATCCATCCGAACCTTCCAGAATCCCACTTCCCATTATCACTCTATAACAATCCTGCAGGAAACTTTATTATTATCTGCTGAACCAAAAACTGGCATTCATTTGTCTTCCTCAGCACTCATCTTCCCTGTGACATCGATCTGAACCAAAAGATATTTCCAGGAACGTTCTCCTTACTGAGGTTTTAAATTACCAAAGTATCACCCAGCTCTCCTGATCCCACTCTTCAGTCCTTACAGAAAGCTTCCAGGATATTTTGAATGACACCGTAAGTAATTACAGCTATTCATGTATTTGTATTTCAAAACAACCGAAAGTCATATTGACACAATAATTCTAAAGAGCACAGAATTGAAAACTCTTAAGATCTGACAATCTCTCCTCACTTGGCCGCTTCATGCTCCTACTTCTTATGACTATTTAATTACAAATTGTTGGTCTAAAATATTTAAATCTTTATCAACAAATATATGTATAAAGCCTTTCAAAGGCAGTGTAAAAGATCTTTAAAATCTGCTATCACTGTCAGGACGCTGTAGCGAAAAAAAACAACAAACACTTGTCACATATTTTAAGGATCCTTCAAAAATAACGTTGAAAACATGACAATGTTGCAGAACTTTTGCATTCTGTGATGAACACAGAGTCAGTTTATAACTGAGTATATAAATATATAAGTGTATTCTGAGAGGGAAAATCTCTACACAGACCTGGAGAACCTCGTCTTCATAGCACAGACTGGGATTTTAGGAATTCAGCTTGGACTCTTCATGGCACTTCCAAAAAAAAAAAAAAGATTCTACAGTACAAATGAGGACTACAGAAAAATATCCAGAAAACGCAATTTTGCTGTGAAATATGCATGAAATCATAGCTGATAAATGCCACAGCGATAAAACCCTGTGACACAACAAAGTGCCCCTAAGAGACAAGGGAGTGTCTGAAAGCAACCGGAAGCTCCGGCGGGATGATCTCTTCTGACAAGACACTGCAAATCCTAGAAAGAAACACCCCTGCCTCCTCCGGGAAAATAGGTGAGGTGGTTCCGAGTCCCTGGAGCGTCTTAAGGAAGCAAAAGTCTGCATAACAGGTCAAAACAGAAAAATAATCCTTGGTTTAAGTGTAGCCTTTATGGAAACAACTCGATGAAGCTTGTATCAAAGTTAATTTCCGTAATGTTTTGTATCTTTTTAAACTTGATGCAGGGAAGAATCCCTGGTGCTGTGGGGTCTACAGGCTCCGGGTGTTTGATTACATCGGGAATTTGTTACCCACACAAAGTCACTACAAAAACAGCTTTGCACAACATGATCCAGGCCAGCTCCCGGCACTGCTCGTGTGAATAAAATGATCCCACTTTAGCCCAACACCGAAACAGGGCTGTGGTTTCAGCCTGTATTTGAATTTGTGGATACTCAGCTGGATTCGACAACTGCATCTAAAATTTCTGATTTAAAACATGAAAGGGGAACATTTTGATGGTCACCTATATTGCCCCAACCCAAAAGCATTGCAGAGGCAAGCTTTGGATTTCATTTCAGTTCATCAGCAGCATTTGAAAGGTTAATTAATTCCACATTTTCTCAAGTTTTCAAGTTGTGCTACTCATATAATTGTAAAGTATCTCAGTAGTTTTGGAACAGAGTAAAAAGTGCAAAATAATGAATAATTTGTAGGAATTTTATTATCTGTCCACAGCAACAGAACTAAAAACTTGTATTAAAACTCTCCCGGAATATTATGAGTTTCACATAAGTCACGCATATGAAAGTAAAAATACATTAAGGCAGTTATTTACCTTTTCTGAAATAAAAAAAAAATAAGCTGTCATCCACTACTTGCACTTTTTCCCAAAGGAAAGTGAAGCTGGCCAGTAAAGAGGGCAGCCCTGGGAGAGATTAATTTCTGCCATTTTGGCCCTTTTTTGGTTTGGTTATGTAAGGACAGCGCCTGAATGGGGTCCTCTCTTCCTCCAGAGTGTCAAAGGGGGAATACCTTAGACCACAAGGAAAGATTAAAGCTATAATGGCAGGGATTCCCTCTGTTGGTGTCACTATAAACCCCGTGTTTCCCATTCTGCATTTAGAAACACTTCTCTAGGTGTTCTCAATGAGTTCTGCACAACTCCTCCTTTGCTACCACTCTGGGTTTTGTGTTGATTCACTGCTAAGAGCGGGAATAGCAAAGGCACGGCTGAAATCCTCAATTCCTAGCAGCGCTCCAGAGAGAAAAATGAGACATTGCTGGGTTTTAATTCTCCTCATTACTCCCTAGAAGGAAAAGTTATATTTGTGCTGCCTCTAGGCAAAGTCCCATCCCACATGAACAAAAGACTGAAGCTAAGATCACATCCATTTCATCTCCTCCTGCTCCCCACAGATGCTTAAGTCCCTGACACTGTGTCTTCAGCGCTCATATGTCACAGTAAATGATTCATTAAAAATGCAGAGACAGATTGATCTTGGAAGGGGGAAAAAGAGATCTGGAGCTTAAGGTGAAAGGAATATAGAAGTGAGGAGCCAAAAGGTGAAAAAGGGAAACACCCCCAAAATTCACGAGAAAGACATTTAAAAATAAAGAGGAGACAGCAACTGTGCTGACATTTAATGTGTCTGCTTGGGATAAAACTCATCTTTTTACTAGCAATAAAACAACAGCCTAGCCCAAAGCCCTTGAAGCATTTTGCATCAAGTACCTCATAAAAATGGTTGGCAATTTCTCCTAAGGTCTGTACAAGATCTGCACCAAACTACCCTTTTTTTTTTGGTAGTTTAATTAAATGGGAGCAAATCCCTAATGCAGGCAGGGAGAGCTCCCTGATCCCAGCCACCAACACTCACCCTAATTCCCAGCCCCCGGCCACGCTCCCGCTCAGCCTCAAAAGTGGGAAGGAAAAGGGAGGAATAAGCTCCACTTGTGATTCCAGCGGTGCTGATAAACAGGTGATGGACAAGAGTAACCCTACAGAGTTCCTGTGGTTGTAACATTTCCTGGATGGCCAGAAGGATTTACTCTGCCAGAGGAATCCTGCAAGCAAAAACCAGCCCCTGCCTAAGGATAATCAGCTCCTTGAGTGAGAGGCACCTCCTTGCCATGACATCCGTGCAAATGCTCTTACATAGGTGACACATTTATTCTATTTTCATCAAAAACAATTGGTAAAATATAAATAGGGACCGTAATTTACATTCTTTAGGCAAAAAAAACCCCCGACAACTAAGCCAAATCCCTGCAATGGGAAGTACATATATAAATATATATTCGCAAACACACCAGCAATATTTTTAGCTATAATTTCCTACTCGTGTGGCAACATGACCAGCGTTCTGAAGAAGCTGAGCCAAGTGAAAACACAACCTGCAGAACAGGTCACGTTTAAATATTCTGCTATTGAAGAATATTAAAAACTACAGATTAAGTAGGAGTGTTGTAACACTTAACATTAATTAACGCTTGTAAATCATTCTGAAATACTTGGATAAAAGATGGCATAAAAGGTGTTGCCACATGTCTTGATGCTTCTAGATGTGCACAAGCCCTGACATCTTATTTTGCGTTTGGGATGTTTCAAATCATAAAAAAAAATATGGTCACTGGATGAATTTAACGTTGGGAAGTGTCAGGACACGACAAAGAAACATCAAGGATATCTGATTAAGAACTCAAGCAGACAACTCAAGGTAAAAAAACTGAAATAGATCCGTTTCTTGGATCCTGGTGGATCACCAGGTCTAGTTACTGATCTGTGAGTTAGCAGAGCTTGGCAATGCTGCTAAGCCTTGGCTTGGCTGTATATTCATATATATGAAATACAGATAATTTTCCTTCTAGTCTAGTATCACCAAGTATTCACATCCCAAGAAAAAACCCCTTAGCCCATGCCACCAAACAGTTTGAAAAGGAATCTGGAATCACTTAATACCTATCTGGGGTTGGTGAACAGCATAACCAGTTCTCAGAGAACACAGCTTGTGCAATTACAGCTCTTTATAGAATACAAAAATTAAAGGCCAGTCTTATACTTTCCCACATGGATCTCCAGATCTAAGAGCCATGTCTTTCTTTTTATCCAGAGACCAGAGATGTATTTTATGGCATCCATTTGAAAAAAAAAAAAAAGGTGTGGGGAGTGTCACCAAACTCATGAAGGAGCAGAACCAATTAATTACCTGGGCATGACATGCTGGGGAGGTACAGCCAGCTGCTAATGGAGCATCCTGGTGTGACAGTGCCTGGAGCCGAGGCTAAAAACACACTCTGGGTGCCTTCCACAAACACGGAGAGAACAGCATGGAGTGACAGGGCAAGGGGGAATGGATTCAAACTTCAAAGAGGGCAGGTTTCGATTAGATGGGATATTGGGAAGGAATTCTTCCCTGGGAGGGTGAGGAGGCGCTGGCACAGGGTGCACAGAGAAGATGTGGCTGGCCCTGGATCTATGGAGGTGTCCAAGGCCAGGCTGGACAGGGCTTGGAGCAAGCTGGGATAGTGGAAGGTGTCCTTGCCCATGGCAGGGACAGGAACACATGAGCTTTGAGCTCCCTTCCAACCCAAAGCACTCTGTGACTCTGAGTCTATGCTGTGGCAGCAGTGACGCTCCTGAGCCCACAACAGAGACCACCACAGCCGTAGCTCTCACCTGGACTACCTGTAGGACATTTTCAGGGACGTTTCAGGCTGGGGTGGGGATGAGGAGGAAGAGCAGGCCAACATTTGACCCCAGTGGCAGCGCCTCCAGCCTCGCATCGCTGCGTACACGTTACAGCGCTGTGACCCCTCCCAGCCAGGTCCCACCGCGTGGCTGCCGGCAGTGTTTTGCCTCCACCACCTGAGCTCGGGAGCACAGCACAGCCCCCCAACACTTGGAAGGAGCCCCGCGAAGGCGAATTGCCGACACCGGGGGGTCGGGGCGGAGCGGGGCGAGGGCGCCTGAGGGGCCGCGCCCTGAGGGGCGGGAAGGGCGGGCGGGAGCGCGCCCGTGAGGCGGTGCGCGCGGGCCGCGAGGGGCGGGGCCA
>VWPU01016194.1:0-15110 GCA_013398955.1 Callaeas wilsoni
CGACCGCGGGGCGGTGTCGGGGCCCCGCGGTGCCTCGGTGTGCGGGCACCGCGCCGGGAGGGCTGCGGGCTGCGGGCGGCCGGGGGAGAGGCTCCCGCACAGGGACAGCGCCCGCAGCCCGCGGCCGGAGCGGCTGCACGCCGGGCTCGGCTGCTCATCCAGCCGGCGGGGAGTGTGGCCTCCTGGGCCGAGCCTCGCCAGTCAGACCCGGTGATGCTGGCGACAGCGGTGCCGCCTGCAAAGAGCTCTTTCGGGGGCTGCTGCTTCTCCGGGGAGAAGAGCCCTGCAGAGCTTGTTCTGCTGTTTGTGCAATACCTCATACGGTACCCGAGGAGTGGCTAGGATTTAGGCTTTCACACACGATGTTAAATTCTAAATCATTATTTTAAATTTTAAAAAAATATGTTTATCGTTTATTTTTTAAGAAGCAGGTGAAGAAAAACATGCAGGTAGACCACACTTTAAAACAGACCTAAAATGCTTTTCCCCTCAGAAGGAACAGACAAGAGGGCTGATAATTAAAAGGACAGCAGACATAGAAGTCTGTCTGAGGAGGATCAGCTCCAGAAGTCAAAATGAGGTCACCTGACAGAGGAATTTTTATGATGCCTTTGGGGAAATGTGGATATGTAGCAAGGGAGAGCTACCCACCTGAAGTCTGCATTGAGCAAGGCGTTTCCTACACTAACACTTGTATTTAGCACTGTCAGTAGCAAAGCTAATAAAACGCCAGGATGTCTGCTTGGCCAGCAGGAAGGCTCCTGCTGCTGCAATCCTCCACCTGTCCCAGCCGGGGATGCTGTGCTGCTGCTGCTCCTGGTGGGGTTGTTGAGTCCCCAGCAGCTGAGCAGGAAGGAAGGAAGAGCCAAACCAGGGAGCTGTGGCTGCTAACTGGGTACAGTTTTGCCAGAGCCCTCTCCTTACCCGATTGTTTTCTAGTGTCTTCTGGGGTTTTCTGTTGAAGTACTGGGGAGCTATAAAAGTGCTTTTTAAGGCTGTCGCAGGTACATAATCTCGGTCATTATTTTTCCTAGAAAGCAGAGATGGGTTATATTTTTTGGTAGTAGGGTAGTTGGGTATTTGGCAGACAACTGGGGAAACAGAATATTAGAAAGTAATTTTCAGGGTTTCTAACAGCCAATCCCTAAAGTATGCAGGAAATGAGACAAGTCATTTCATTGCTGTTGAGGAACTGAGAAAATATCCATCTGTTATGATGATTTGGGTTCTTTGTGCTTTCTGATGTGCAAACAGATAGAGTCTTATACCAATACTCAGATTTGCAAAGGAACAGGCTCACATTTTTTTTCTCAGACACACGTCTTTCTAGATATTTTGACATCTGTGTCTCAATGTCTTAAAAAAAGTTTGTTTTTTCATTTCACTTGTTGGATTTAATTAAACAGTAAATCATCAACTCTCTTGTTTCTTTCCAGGTTACTTTGATGATAGTGAATAAACAGAGGCTTGTTTTGTCTCTGAGAAAATAGAGTCTGGCCTAAATGTTTGAATTGCTTCATTATAAATGAAAATAAACTTAAGAATTTCCTGAGCACTCTGTTCTCAGTAGCAGGAGTTCTGAGAAGAGGAACCTTGTCCATTCTGTCAGACTAAGATGATTGTAAAAAGCTATGGATTTTTTACTGACTAGATTTAATCTCCAAATGTGTTTTTGCAGTGTACACTTTGTAGCGTTCACCAAAAAAATCAAGTTAAAGTAAAACCTTTAATTCTTAAGATTTTCTGTGTAGAAAATACTTTGTGGCTAGATGAGAAACTGAATTTTCAGTATGTAATATGTAATATTTTCCAGAAAATGCTCCTGGTGTAGTGGCAGAGATTCTGTACAGCCTGAGAAGGAAGGCATGTATTTGTGTCACTGTGCAATTAAAGCTACAGTGGAAAGTAATTGTATATAAAAAGTATGATGTCTGCTTCTGTAGGTAGGCTGTAATACACCAATTAAATACATAAATTAATAGGAAGGCTGCTTTGATACCATGGGAGGGGCACTGGTTGCAGCCGTGCAGCAGAGTTTGGAGCGCAGCTGTCTGTGTTCAGTTGCAGTGACTCGGCTGCTCTGAGACAACACGGTACCTAAGAACTGACATTCCCAGCCTCGAGTTTTCATTCACTAAGAATGTGTTTTGGTTTGGATGCTTTTCTATAACACAGTGGTTTATAGCACCCTCTGAATTTGTTCTGTTGTGTTTATTAGGTTAAGGTAAGTTTTTCTTTGAACAAGGCGGACACGAAGCGCTTTATTTCTTTGTGTCACTCCTAAAACTTGAACCATAATATTGTTTTTCTCTGTTGTCTTAGCTGTAAAGGACCCTACAGCTGTAGAAAGAGCAAATTTATTGAACATGGCTAAACTGAGTATCAAAGGACTCATTGAATCAGCCTTGAGCTTTGGGCGCACTCTGGATTCTGACTACCCACCTTTGCAGCAGTTCTTTGTTGTCATGGAGCACTGCCTGAAGCATGGCCTGAAAGGTGTGGTAATTGGTCTGGCTGCATGTTTCTCATCCCAAACATGCCATTTTTCTTCCTTTCTTTCTGGAAGTAGATAAGAAAATGTGTAATGTTGCATAAAGAATTGAAAAAATATGTAAAATATGTAAAAAGTATGTAAACATTTTATAACTAATAGTGTAATTATTAGTTCTTCACCACATTTATTTCCACATTTACCAACTTGTCCTTTTGCACAGCATTTGTTGTAAGTGGTCCAGGGTTTGCATGTATGCATGTATTGTATATTTTTAGCTAGACATCCTTTTTATATTAATTTTTTCTAGCACATCAGTTTTATATTCACAGCAAAGTAATTTGGAAGTTGGCTTTGGATACTGGTGAGCTGCCCATTGTCTCAGTTAAGAGTTATCTGGAAGTCTGGACCCAGCAGTTAACTCTTTCACTCACCAGATATTATGAAGGAAGCTACTGCAATAATTTAAATTAATTCAGTTGCTTGATTTTTCTTTTTGTAGTAAGAAAATCCTTTCTAAGTTACAATAAAACCATCTGGGGTCCTCTGGAACTTGTGGAGAAATTATATCCAGAAGCTGAGGAAATAGCAGCAAGCGTCAGAGATTTGCCTGGCCTTAAGTAAGTAGTATTGGTGAAATGCAGCAGGAAAATGAAGGACCTGATTGAGAATCTGCAGGCGTCTCCTGGTTTCATTTGCCATTAATCAAGCCTTTGAACAGCTGGCGCATGATGTCAGGGAGAGCACAGGTGGATAACAACAGTGCAGAAAGGAGCAGGCTGTGTATCAGTCACTCTGCAATCCAGAGCTGCAGCAAGCACTACTGAGTGTGGTCAGCAAGGCTGGATCACACCAAAAGGTGACAGACCAAAGAGGAAAGAATTAGGCAGCTTTTCAGATTCTTGCCTGCAGAGTCCTACTCAGATGTGAATTTATTCTACTGCCATTCTACAGCACTCTGCTTTTGTATTTAGCCTTATAATTTGCCATACATGAAATTCCAAAAGGGCTTGGTTACACTGATTGATATGTGGCAGCATAAGGGTTCTAATTTATAGCTTCAGACCTTATCTAAAGTACACAGGCATGTAAATTATTATTTGCTCTTGTGGCAGGCCAGAGGAATTAATAACCTTTGCCAAGTGTGTTCCTCTCTTCCTATCCTAATACAACTTGTGAAGGTTTTTTTTCTTCATTTATGTGCTTACCACTTGTAAGTATGCAAGCACTAGAAGAAGAAGTTGTAAAGGTCCAAGTGTAATTTGTAGTTTGGATATTAATGTTTGCCAGTTCCATGTCTTCATCTTTTCTTGCATTGTCTTCCTCAGATAGCACTGAATTTGTACACAATTAAAGGTAGGATTAAGTGTTGGGTAGAGCCAGAGAGTAGGATTGGGAAGGGGAGCTGCCATGGTGGCTTGTGATGGGCATTTGGTTCATTTTCTTGCAATTCCCCTCAACTCTTTATAAACAAATTGCAGAAAGGAGTCTCAACCGTTGCAAACTTTTTACTTAAGCAGAAAACAGGACTTTCAAGATTATCAGGCTGTTGTGCATTCTATACTCCTGTTCTTCCAGGGTCTGCTCCCAAGCTCAGCTGAGTAGTTGAAAGTCTTTTCTGTCATCCCAAAGCTTGGAGTCAAAGGCTAAACATTATGGCTTTCCAGATGGTGATGCTCAACTAATAGTTTAAAATACCCCTTTGGAAACACCAATTACTCCACCAGTGGACTGATAAGGTGGTAAAGACTGTGGTTTAATCAATATGTTATCAATTTGGGGCTGTTTGTCTTCATGCCCTTTGTTTCAGGACACCGCTGGGCCGTGCCCGGGCCTGGTTGCGCTTAGCACTGATGCAGAAGAAAATGGCCGATTATCTTCGCTGTTTAATCATTCAGAGAGACCTCCTCAGGTAAGCAATTCACTAGATTTTGTTTGTAATTTATTTTTAGAGGTTTAGTCTCCTAAAAAATAATCCTGCATTCTGTCACCGTGCAGAATAAGCACCGAAAGCCTCTGGAGAGGAGGTGGACTCATCCCTACCATGTGTGTGGTTTCCACTGAGCTGCCATTGAAAGGAGGGCTCTTGCTTTGAACTTTGCTTTCACAGTTCTCTTCCAGTGTAACTTCTCCTGTCTGATGGAGTAATTAAAGCACAAATGGAGAAAGATACTTCTCATCTTAATTTCAGTTTTCTAAGCTATACATATTTTTAAGGCTGACTTTGTATGCCTAGATAGCACTGGCATGTCAGGGCGTCGTTGGTGTTCAGCAGCTATGGACTTTTCCATTGAAAACACAGTTTGTTACATAGAATCTAAAATTTTATTTAAAAAGTGCAAGGAGAAGAAAGTGCTGATATTCTCTTGTTTAGTGAAGTATTTGTATTTTAAAAACCTTCTTAGCATTTCAGCCCTTTGTGTTTTTCTTCTATCCATTTAATCTCTTCTTTGGCTCCTTGAATTTCAAGCATGTATGCACTAAATTCCAGACATTTTTTCACAAAAGATAATTCTTTTGCATTGCTTGCAGTGCTTCTTAACAACATAAGAGTTGTCTGACTCAGTGGGGCCAAAAATCCACTTGTTGCAGTATCCTCTTCAAAACTGGCTAATAGGTGAAGGGAAGAACCTTTTCTGGGTTTTTTTTTGGGTTTTCTTTTAAAGTCAAAGTAAATCTTGTCACCCTATCCCAGCCATCTGGAGCCAAACAATATCCTTGTTTTTAATAGCCTCTGAGACAAACCATGCACTTTGAATGTTTAAATATTTATGAGGTGAAAGTGTGGGCAGGCCCAGTTCATCTTTAAGGATGATGTAGTAAGGCTGCAATAAGAGAAAATTTAGATGTGTATGTCACTTATTATTCATTTATTGGACGTATATACAATGAATGTACCAGTAAGATGCAATTTTCTCCTTCAACACAGTGAGTTTTATGAGTATCATGCACTAATGATGGAGGAAGAAGGAGCAGTTATTGTTGGGCTCTTAGTTGGGCTAAATGTGATTGATGCCAACCTGTGTGTGAAGGGTGAAGACCTGGATTCACAAGTAAGTCCATCCAGGTAAAGGAATGTACATGCAATCCATGAGATCTTTCTGTACTTTTGTGTGTGAATTTTGTTACTTTGGAGTTGTGACTTGTTAGAACTCTTGCTAGAGCCTGTTCAGGCTCTGATGATCCAGCTCCTGGATCTGTGGGGCTGTTGCCTTAACCTCATTGTCAGCGGGGTCAGACCTTTAAGTGGAGGTAATGGTCAGAGGGCAAGGGTGAAGTTTTGTGCCTTGTCCTCAAATGGGAGCAGCTGTAGCAATGCAGAGTTCGTTCCATCTGAATTGTGTGACCCACCCTTTTGCTCTGTGGGACTAGTATAGTTCCAGGATTGGTTTACCCTGCTTGATTCATTTATTGTTGTTCTGGAACATCATAGGAATGATACAGGGACCTGAAACAAACACTCTCTTATGACCTCCTAAGAGGGTGACTACTTTGATTCTGCAAAGCAAGACTTGGAATTCTTCCTGCTTTGAATGGGCTTTGACTTTTAACCCTGATCTTTTCCAAGAAAATATTAACAGATTCTGTTTAAAGGCAGATGCACGGGTATCTGTAAACAAATATAGACTGTGTTCAGCCGTGATTGGTTTTTTCCAGCTTCTTTGTGGAAAAAAATCATAGTAGCTTAAGTGGTTATGACTGTATTGATATATTTGATGAAGAAACCGTTCCTCTGGGAAAGAGGAGTTACAGTGAATTGGGTGTGTGTGCTTTTGAATCACATGATTAACTTGTCCTGAGTTTTTTCTAGTTACTGTCTAGTGCTAGTTTCAGGCACTGATCTTGTGTAAAAGAAGATGTAACACTGACAGGCCTGTAATTACAGAACACTTTTCAACTTGCTCTTAGTGTTGAGAATTAAATATGTGTATTATAGACCACAAAATCTGTTTTTAGTTACACCTCTGTTATCTAGGTCACTTGGTGACCTTGCTGCACGAGAGAGAAAACTCAATTTGAGAAGGTCATAGTGGCCGTGCAGATGAGATTCTGATTGCAGTGTGTCCAAATTTGTCATTTGTAAAATATCCAGAATAATTCTGTTTGTGAAGAATAGTGTAAAGAAAGCACCTTCTCAGAGAAGCCAGAAGCAGCAGGTTTTGTTGAGCAGAAAGGCAAACTTCTGGAGCTTGATAGAAGTCACAGCCAGGAGCATAGTTTTGGTATGTTAAAAAAATGCTGCTCGGTGGTGAAATGTGTTTATGCAGCCATAGTGAATTGAAATAAAGTAACTTTTATAGATAGAACATTTTACCTTATTTATTAGAGATGGTATTTTGCTTTAATAAGAAAAACATGTTTTTAAAAAGTTTTTGGAGAAGAGGCTTTTTAGAAAAGACATGGAAAGAACAAACAGGATCCTGACAGGAGAGCATTGTATAAACCAAGTAAATATTAAACTTAGTAAAATTTTGTTTAAAGTGTCATAGTTCAGATTTTTCAGCTTCTGGCTGAAATTGGATGAATCTTAAAAATGCTGTAACTTAAAAATGCTCTAACTGAGGTTTCATCAATTGTGTAAATACGAGGCTGTAAATATGAACAGCACTTACTTGTATGATGTGAAACTGTACCTTTGCTTCCCCCTAGGTTGGGGTGATCGATTTCTCTGTGTATTTGAAGAGTGATGATGACATTGGGGGTAAAGAAAGGTATGTCCTCACAAAATACCTCCTGTTTTGCATGTTAACAAACGATTTCTTGGCTGAGGCCTGTTCTTCGCAGAAATAAATCAGGTTCCCTAAAGATGAAATCTTCTGATCCTGAGAAATGGCACGGTATGTTGTTGTGTGTTCCCAGTTAGCTGGAAGAATGTTTGCAGTCTGAAGCAAACCTCAGCAGCATCACCTTCTGCCTCCAAGTCGTGGAGCCTTGCCAGGTGGCAGTGAAATGGAACCTGCAGACCTTTAAGCCCTCAGCTTGGGATTTAGTCAGAGTTTCAAAGAACCAGAGTTACGGAAGAGTAAACATCCTCATCCTTCTCAGGCTGTGACGTTACATTTCACCTAGAGAGATTGTTTGCAGTTAAAGGGTTGGAATTTTTTGTGTCTCACTGATATAACATGTATGTTGTTGCCTTCGTGAGTGTGAGATGAAGTGGCTTCCTTTCTTTTAAAAAACACAATTAGGATGGATATTTGCATATGGTAAATAGGTGTATTTTCAGTCCATAGTTTAGTACATAATTTTGTTAAAGTTAACTTTATTTTGTGCTTGCTTTAGAAATGTACAGATTGCTGCAATATTGGACCAAAAGAATTATGTTGAGGAACTAAACAGGCAACTGAAGTAAGTATTACTTTGAAGTATGGGTGTCAGGGCAGGCTTACAGGTAAATGCCTTTTGTACCACAGCTTTGTGAGAGAACTTCAGAGAAAGAGCTGCAAATTCTCTCTGTATAGACTGAAGATTTAGTGAAGTAGGAAAAGGCACTCTCCTGGAGAGACTCAGGAAGTGTCAGTTTTCATGCTTTTGGACAGTCAAAACCTTTATTCTTCAAACACAAAACCAACAGGCCAAAGCTGGTCAAGGTCCTCATAACTTCACAGGAATGAAAAGCTTGAACTGGATTCTAACTGTGTTCTATTTAACAGCTTGCCAAAAGTGGTTTTGAGTGTTCTGGTGAATCCATATGTTTTTATTTCTTTGCCTTTCAGAATATTTTACTTTGTGGCTTTAATGCCTAGGACTGAAACTGAATAAGCTTATTGCTTGCTAGAAGCTATTTATATGTGGTAGGTTGTGGTTCTTGTTGAAACAATTTTCAGGAAGGCAGCATTTTCCCCTTACTTTGCTGGATGGAACAAACCTAGTTCACCACTGTGTTTGTTACTGTGCAAATAGAAGAACAGTGGTTTAAATTCTCTGAGGAGTATTATACAAAATTAAACAGTCTGAGGAGCTAAAAAGCTAAAAACCCCCAACAAACCAAAACCAAACAACAAAGACACAAAGAACTTCTGTAGAATCTGTAGCTCAGCTGATCCTGATCCTTTTTGAAGTGTAATCATCTTTTTAAATTTTTAATGCTGGTGATCTGGATCATTGGTTACTATAAGGCTCCTGTTGGAGTAAGGATATTCTGCTTTGAAATGGTGTCACTGAGCAGAAACCTTCAAGAGCACAGAAAAGCTGAGCACATCAAATATGAGCAAAATAAAGGAGGAGGAAGGAGCTATCAGGATTAAGAACAGTGGTGTTTGTGTGATGCCATTATCCAGGTGAGCCTCTGTGTGTTCTTGTACACTGGTTCATGCAGAGAATCTCCTGCCAGATCAGTGATTCAGCAACTCTCCTAATTTATTTCAGTTCAGCTGTTTGTTTTTAGACATCCTAAAGTGCATTAGTCTCTCTGCCCTGCTGTTCTTAATGAACCGGCAACTTCCGAGGACACCGCAGAGAAATACGTGAAAAAGTAAACGGTGTTACAGAATAGGTTTTCTGTTTTCCTGGGTGAGAGGTGCAGCCCAAAAAAAGGTGCTTCCTGCAGAAATAGGCAATCAGGTTATGGAAAAGGCCTGGATGTAGTTTGATACTATAAAAAGCAGCAGAGTAAGAAAAGGCAATAAAATTCTGGTGAGACTCCTAAATGAAGTCAAGAAGCATCAAGAAAGAGGTAGCCTGAGGACAAGCCTCAAAAAATGCAGAGAAACAAATGGTTTTATAAAAGAAACGTGTTTTGGAGGAAGAGAATCTGGAGAATGATTTTGTTCTATATTGTTATATAGGGGCGAAGGAACACAGAGATTGAGGGAACTCATTTATCTTTTGGATGCAAGATAGTTGTGAGGATAAAGGAAAGGGAGAGTCCATGGGAATTTGTAGCCAGCCGGGAGTTTAAGTGGCAGGGCTGGGTGACACTGGGAATTGGAAAGAAGTATATAAATGTTCAAGAAAGGAGAGTAATTTTCTTCTATTTGGGAAAACCTCCAAGGATGGGAACAGACCTCATAGCTCTTAACCATTAATCACTGTACCTTGCATTAAAGCTCTTGAGCTTGGTTGAATGAGTCTTGATGTAATCCTGAATGCCATTGTTCCTTTTTCCCCTTTCAGTAGCACAGTTAGCAGTCTACATGCAAGAGTTGACTCACTGGAGAAATCAAACACTAAACTGATCGAAGAGGTACTATTTTGTTTTACTAATGTATAGCATATTATTTTCTCTCAAAGACTGTTTTTCTGAATATACTTACATGATTTTAATCTATGGAAGTTCTGTATAATATGTTCAGATACCTTTATTTTGGACTAAAGAAGAGGGATTTGAAGCAGCAGGAGGGATTTGAAGTGAGCTTGCCAGGTAGCCTCTAGCATCAGTAAATTAATTCTGTAGAACATGGCAGTTTCCAGCTTTGGACAAAATGAGAAGAGAATCCTTTCTTAATGCCAGCTGTCAGTCTGATTTGTGCAGATGACTAGTCTAGAATGGGTGACACCAGTTGCTGCAAAGAGACAGAAAGTAGTTCACCAAGCAATTTCTGTTCCAGTTCTCAGCTTTTGCCAAAGGATTGTTTCTTGCTTGTTTACTGGATGCTTATATCCAGCTTTTAGACTTGTCTGGTTCTGGGTTTGTGTTTATAGCCTGTATTTCTGGTTATCTTTGATGCCTGACTAGTTTCCAATATTTTTAGCTTTATAAGAGAGGGCACCTTTTTAAGTTAATGAAGTGGAAAATTGAAAACTCTAAATTCAGCGACTGAAGGAAGAGCTAGCTCACTCTGGGAATAATGTATTCAGATTGAGTTAAAACATTTTTTCTGAGTGTTAACTCTCAGAGTATTCTGGTTCCTTCACAAGCCTTCAGCCCAACTGTTCACCTGTTTTGATCCTTTGACTTATAATTCTGACATTAAAACATGTACTGTAGGGCTCAGTTATAAAGTGTCGTCTTTTGTAAATATGTTTGTTTTTCCTGTGGGGGAGGCTTTCTTATGTAAGCTGCTCCATATGATATATTAAGATGCCCAAAAAAGAAAACGAAACTGGGTGAACTTGAAGCCAAGTGGAAAGAAAAAGTTGAGGATGAGGAAGGAGAACTGAGGGTCTTTAAGTCATTGATGTATCTTGAAGTCACAATGGAGCAATGAAAAGAAAGCCCATTCCTCACCAGACAGGAACAGTGAAGTATCCTGAATATGCTGCTGTGTAGTGAAAGTGACTCATTATTAAAACCAGGAGCTTCATGTTTTGTTTAAAAACAACTAATCCTTTGTTTGGCAAACAGGGAGACTAGAGCAGAGAATGTCTTGGTCTTGCATTCATCGGAACATTTTTTTCTTTATTTCTGCTCACAAAAGTGGTCACGCTGCTTTTCTTTTTTTTAAAATTTGTTTCTTTTCAGTTAGCAATAGCCAAAAACAATATAATTAAACTTCAGGAAGAAAACCATCAATTAAGGAGTGAAAATACTCTGATTTTAATGAAGACACAGCATCATCTAGAGGTATGTTCGTTTTACCACTTTTAATATTGTAGCTTAATGTGGTTAATTTTTGTTCAAAAGTTTGTGCATCTCAACTTCAAGTAAGCTTAACATGTCCAAATCTGAAACAACTTCTATGAGGGAAAGGACCTATTAAATCTGTGGAGCTTTCTAAATGGCATAAGTAAATTAAAAGTCTAGGACACTAGATAGTTTTATAACCATATGGATATGTAGTGTATTCAAGTGACACTGAAGTACTGCAGTAGAGATGCTCATTTTGCTAGTTTTACTCGGTTCTCATTGTCAAACCGATGGCCACAGAGCAGAAACAGCTCTTTCCATGTTTGTCCTGTGCTTGGAGGATGTGTTTGTAGGCTTTTCTTTATATTCCCCTCGAGTGTTCCATTCATGCCATTAAAGTGCAGAACTTGTGACGAAGAGAGACAGAGCCTCTGTGTCGTTGCAGGCCACGAAGGTGGATGTTGAAGCAGAGCTTCAGACGTACAAGCACTCGAGGCAGGGCCTGGATGAGATGTACAGCGAGGCTCGCAGGCAGCTGCGGGAGGAGGCGCAGCTGCGGCAGGTGAGTGCTGCCCGCTCGGCGCCTCGGCACAGCGCTCGGCCGTCAGCATTTCTGCTTCTGTTGAGCTTGGATGCTGCCTGTCGTTCACTTCAGTAGCCTTGTCTCTAACTGCCTATAATAAAGGGGAATTTTTACAGAGCATCAGTATTTCTGCTGCAATATTGCTGAAGAACAGTACAAAACTCCACATTTTTAGGTAAGCTTTTAGCAAGACTGTATGCTCTCTATGCTAAATCTTTCCTGTGAAAATACCAATACTTTAGTTCTGCTTTTGTAATGAAGACTTAGGCAACTCTGTGCAACACTGGCAGGGTAATTTCTTAAAGTGTGAGTTGTCTTCTCCCAAAGTTAAAAAACCCCATAGATCAGTTAGTATGTGAGTGTAACATTTATGGATGATTTGCTAAGGCACAGAGGGGCAGAATTTCTGAAGTGGTAAAATAAGTGGTGCTGCAGCTTTGTTAGAGCTTCAAAACAGAAACAAAACATTACGTAATTATTTAAATCCTTTGTGTTGCATTGTGCTTGTGTTTTACAGGATATGGAGAATGAGCTAGTGGTGCAAGTTAGTATGAAACACGAGATAGAGCTTGCCATGAAGTTGCTGGAGAAGGATATCCACGAGAAGCAGGACACCCTCATCGGCCTGCGGCAGCAGCTGGATGAAGTTAAAGCAATTAACGTGGAAATGTACCAAAAGCTGCAGGTAAAGGGACAATCTGCTGGTAAACTGCTGAAAGGATCACAGCGAGAGAAGGGCATTGTTACCATTCTGGTCAGCTGGATGCTGCTGTTCCCTGGAGTTTTGGTTTCCTTGTGCTTCTTAGGTCAGCTTGACATTTTGGAACGATACCTGTGTAAACATGGTTTCATACAAAAAAGTTCTTAAGGCAGTCACTTACTGGGTTTAGGGAAGGAAAGAGCAGGAGGATAAGATCATGGCCTAATAATATCCTATGTGAAATAGAGAGAGTAATAGTGTACTGTAACAAGGGCATTTTTTTGGCCTGTGTTGTATAAAACAACCAGAGGAATGTAGGCACATAGTGAGGAGTTGAAGAGAAGCCTTGACCTTCCAAAATAAGGAAAGGAAGACAAGAATATGTTAAATGGAAAAAGCTAATTACAGTTTTGGGTTTATTTTTAAATTTTTTCACAAATTAAGAAAATCTCTAACAGTGAAACCCCTTTTTTGGGAGAATATGGTCTCAGAGACCCCAAATGCAGTTAGCAAATGACCACATACCAGTGATTATTTATGCAGAACATGAATTTGATTTATGGAATAAATTATGAAAACCAGCACAAGAAACCAGTCGAATCTGTGGCAGAATGAGGGGAAAAAAAATTAGGATGCTGTGGAGAGATAATTGGAGCCATGGACGAAGGATTCTACTTTTCCATCTGCAAATGTGAGGAAACTGGACCAGAGGATGAGAAATACAAATAGAGCTAGAGAGAAAAATAAGAAGAGAATGTTCTCCAGTGTTAGGATCTGGGGGGGGTTGATTTGTAGGAGAACCTTGGTGATTTTCTGGACTAAGCTCTTTGCTCTTCACTGATAAGGTTCTAATGGGCTACTTGATCAGTGAATTTAAGTTGACTTCTAAAGCGATTTACTAAGGAAGGAAACCAAAGGGGAACATTTATACTTAATAAATATTAAATAGCATCTACACTTACAAAGTATAAAACTAGAAATTTTCTAGGCATCAGATTTTACATACTGTCCTCAGGGGTTTTTAGAAGACAATCCTTAAAGAAAACCAAAACTTGAAACCATTTTAAACATTTGCCCCTTCAGATACTGAAGAAAAAGCCCCCACAAGGTACTGGTGCAATGATACCAATTTCAGTTTCTACCTCTTTTGTGACACAGGTTTCTGAAGATGCTATGAAAGAGAAGAATGAAATAATTAGTCGATTAGAGGATAAGACCAATCAAATTAATGCAACTATGAAACAGCTAGAACAAAGGTACAGCCCCATCTTTGTTTCTCTTCATTCACAGCTCCACCCCCTTACATCTTACTGCATTCCAACAGTTGCCATTGAAGTGTAATTTTCAACTAGAACATTTAAACCAAACCTTTCTGACACTTACAATTAGTGCTTTGCTGTTGGATTTTTTTTTTTCTGTTCGACAAACACCCTGACTTTAAATACAAACTTAATCTTTCAGTTTTCTTCCTCTACCTTCTTTCTTCTGGTCCTAGGTTTTCATGCTGATAGCAAAAGTTGTTCTTTCAGTTGTTTCAAAATTCTGATTTTCTTTTGCCTATTTTTTTTTCCCCACCTGAATGAAATGCAATAGAAACTGAAGCATTAACCTTGCTTATACTTAAGCATATGCTTAATATAAACATTAATGCCTTCAAGGATCACTGGTTGTTTGCTGAAGCTGTTATAATTGTTGTCCATTGCTTTGGAAGTGCCATTATTTTCAGTGACTTAATGAGTTTTCACGATGAAAGGTTGAAAAGTGAAAGACTAAAATTCCAGAATATAAATTTACATTATGGTTAGACTGCATGTACTACATAATATTAAGATGTGATTCCCATGTTTTGATTTAGTGGCCTTATATGCAACATTGATCTTTCTAATTGTAAAATATAACATATCCATAAGCCCTGTCATGTTGGTGTTTGACATGTCTTTTTTTTCATTTAAATCTGATTATGAAAAACATGCTTATGTATTAAAAAAATTAGTGACATGAATATTCTTTTATTGACATCCTTTTTCCCTCTTTTTTCTTTTTCTTTTTATCCTTTTATCCCAATTTTTGTTTTTACTGTTTTGCTGCCTTCATCTGTCTTTGATTTTTGTCCACTGCATTCATGAAGTGACAAAGATCTGTTAACTCAAACTAGGACTATTGCAATGTCATTTGTCAAATGTGCCAGCAATGAGGCTCAGCACCAGTATAAACTTGTCAAGGATATATCATTCTGAAAGCTCCTCCAGATCTCTTGTGTTGAAATAATTGCTGATAAAATAGGACTTCAGAATTTTCCAATTAAAACTTTAAAGTGGTATTAGAAATCCTGCACTGTAACTGATCGTAGCTGGGTTCTGTTTTGTTTGCTGAAAGAACATCATCTCCGATCTCACTTTACCCCTCCTAAAAGAAAAAAAAAAAAGAAAAAAAAAAGTAAATTACTGCACTATTACACTATTATTAAGCAAATGTAAGCTAGTTTTCTAATGCTATTGAATCACTTACTTGTCAAATTTTATTTTAAGAAGTTAGATATCTTTACTTTGACTGTACATTTTTATGACACTTGTTTCTAATTAGTGATTTTTCCGATTCTTTGGTACTAAGAGATTTAAAAAGTAGCCCTTCTGGCCAATACTTCCCTTGTCCCCTGCCTATTCCTTTCACTTTTATGCCGTGTTTATCCCAAAAGCACGCTGTCTGTTGGGTTTTGTGGCTGGAGCTGTTTTTTAAGGAGCTGGAGGAGGGAGCAGAGCTGTCCGAGGATGGATGTGAGGAAGGAGGGCGATGTCAACACCCGCGTTCTGTGTGCCACAGGAGCGCC